>CM062353.1:28215212-28233212 GCA_031216105.1 Dalbergia cultrata | reverse complement strand
CTGATACATCCGTATTACTACGGTTACCTTAATTGAATTGTGCAAATTATTAATAACCTTTCAAAATATTTATTTACACTTTTATTTTAGAAAATTATAAAAAAAAAATTCGAAGTACCAAATCACACACTGTATCCGTAATATTGAGTTAATAAGCTGTCACAGCTAAATTAACATCTTTATTTGAAATACAATATATACATTTAAATGATTACCTTAAATTAAGATAATAAAGAAAAATGAGGATAATAATAATAACAAATAAATAAATAAATAATTAAATATTTACAATAATAATAATAATGAAGAACAAGAATATTTTCATACAAAACAGAATAAAATAATATCATAAAATTTAATTTTAGCTTGAAAATTTGAAACATCAAGCTGTCACAACTTAGATGTCCAAATTATTCAGTTAACAAGCCGTCTCGGCTAAATTAATATTTTTATTCAAAATAAAATATTTAACAAGTAAATGACTAACTTAAAGTTTAAAGAATAAAAATGCATTTTAAAAAAAAATCTTAAGTAATGCAAATTATGAAAATTTAATTTTGGCTTAAAAATTTTAAACATCAAGCTATCACAGCTCAGATGTTTAACTATGTTAACAAGCCGTCACGGCTAAACTAACATTCTTATTCAAAACAATTTGATTATTAGCAGAAGTTAAAAATAATACTAATAATAAAATATAGGACGATAAATATTTACAAACAACAATAGTAATAAATATTTATAGGCTAAAACAAAATAAAGTGATATAATAAAATTTAATGTTGAACTTGACAGGGATCACCTGCTCCTACGTATCCTCTGGTGCAATGGGGAACTCAAAATCACGTAGTTCTGTAGAAAATGATTGTGTGTTTGATTGATTTTAAGTAAGAAACAAGATAAAAAATGTAGTTGGTTGATTTTAATTTTGAAAATGATTTTTTTATGAAATAAATTGAAATCCACTCCTGCACAGAGTTCAGGATAGTGTAGACTATACCATAATCCCTTACATTCTTGTGAAACTTGAGAATGATAACTCATATATCAACATCACAATTTATTGTATAAATTTTAAAATAGTTTTCACCTAAAAATCTAAAATGATCAAATTCTTTTTTTTTTTTTGTTCTTTGCCCTTGAAAAATAAAAATAAAAATAAAACAGGTCACACTAAAGCTCTAGTCCTAGATATCACACTTCCAAAAATAAAGTCTAAACCCACCAAAACTAACCAATCCCAAACAATGATCCAATTCTTTTTATATTCCCAAAAACTGAACTCAAACCTCACCAAACCAAATGGATCCAAATAATAATAAAGAAAAAAAAAATTTGACATACCCCCCAACTTAAAATTGATACGCTTCGTATATGTTTTCAAAGATGCCAAAATCCAAATTAAACAATTTAGAAATACTAGCCCAAAGAATGTTAAAACAAAAATAATAAAAAAAACTCTACAGCCCACAATCTCTACAAAAAAAAGGAAGAAAGCAAAACCAAGGACCAAGAATTGACCAAAACTAAAAATTCAAAATCCCTAAAATGGCTGTAACGTGAAAGTAAAGAGTGACAGAGACCAAGTGATACACAGGGCAGCGAAAGGGGATGGTCACCGTGGCAGGCAAGAGAAGCGACGCTCTCACGACGGTTTAGGTGATGATGCTGACAGAAACGCGATGGGGCTATGTGGCTATGGATTTCGCGGCTGGTGGCTTCGTGTGGGGGCGGAGGTGCTGTCGGAGTTCACCATGAAGAGGAAAGGGGGAGTACGACAACAGGAGCAGCTTCGCGAAGTGTAGGAGGCATGTCGCACATCGGCGCGGTGTAAGTGTGCTGGCGTCCCGCAAGGAAGAAGGAAAAGGGGGAACCGCGCGCGACGGGGAAGGAGGCGTTGGCTGGGAGCAGAGGGGGAACCGGCGCCTGCAGTGATGCTGGACTAGACGCAGCGGAATTGGTAGTTCTGGCGCGGAGAGGCTCGCATCAGGGTTGTGTTTTCGGCAGCACTGAAGACACGATCTCAGGGAGTGCTAACGCCGCGTGGTGGTGCGGTGCTGCTGGAGTGGAGCGGTATTTTGCAGCAGAAAGCTAGCGCGGCTGGGAAAGCTTACGTCGACAGTGGTCTCATGGTGAGACAGCACAGAGGTTCTGGCTTCACGCGTCTGGGATTCTGGCGAGGTGGATTGTGGTGGTCATCGGGTGGTTTCTCTATTATTCTCCTTCTCTTTTCTTTTTATTGTATTTTTTATGATGATGATGATGATCTGAGATTCTGATTGGCTCTTTTTTTTGTTTGGATGGGTTATGTTTTTTTTTTTATTGAAATGGTGATGTGATTTTGTTATGGAGCCTGGTTGTATGGGGAAGGTTGAGTGTAAGTTAGAATGCCGGAGACTGAGTAGATTGTGATGGTGTTCTCTATATCGCCTTTTCTCCATTGACCAAATCATTACTTGCTCTGCTTTAACAGGTTGGCACACCGAAGGAAAATTTATCATTTTGCAAGGAATTGGTAAGAACACAATCATGGTGTTGCCACTCCCATTCCTTGACTCCCCTTTTCCTTTTTCATTTTGCTTTGTTCCTTGTGTCATAGCAGTCACGAGAAAGCTAAAAACTCAGACGGAAGGAATTTTTTATTTTTATTTTTTTATTGTACATTTTATTTTGGCAATTAGGAATGGGTTGAAAGATGGGTTGGACTATCAAACAAAACAAAAATAAAACGTATCAAATATTGAAACAAAATCGGGCTGAATACACACTCAAAGAACCCAAATGGACTCATTTATATATACATATATTTTTTTTTTTTGGGTTTTTGTTCAAATGCAATAAATGAAAAGGATGTGAAATAAAATAAAATAAAATAAAAGTTTTAGAATAAATAAAATGCAATTTTTTATTTTCTTGTTTAATTGACCGGATAAAATTGGGTGTTCACAGTTGCCTCTCTTTACTCATTTCTTACAAGAAATACATAAAACATAAGTTTTGCATATTGTCTTCATATGGAATGAGTAAAGACATGAACATTGATTTTGTTCGACAATACATGAAATTGAAAATAACGAGAATGACTGGATTCAAATGGAAAAAGAAATTAAATGCTCATGAGGGGTATATGCAATGCAATGATGAAATTCAGAGACCATGATGTAGGAATAACATGAACTGTGAAACTCATGTGGGACAGACAAAGAGATAAAAATCAATAGAGGTTGACTGGAAACTAAATTGGCAATCTGAGGCCGACAAGAAAATTGAATTGGCAATTTGAGGCCGACATGAAAAGTAAAGTGGCAATCTGAGGTCGACATGAAAATTGAATTGGCAATCTGAGGCCGACATGAAAAGTAAAATGGCAATCTGAGGCCGACATGAAAGTACATTGGCAATCTGAGGCCGACATGAAAGTACATTGGCAATCTGAGGCCGACATGAAAAGTAAAGTGGCAATCTGAGGCCGACTGAATTGTAAATTGGCAATCTGAAGCCGACATGAAATTTAAATTGGCAATCTGAGGCCGACTGAAAAGTAAATTGGCAATATGAGGCCGACCTAAAAATAAATTGGTGGCAATCTGAGGCCGACAAGAAATTAAATGGTGGCAATCTGAGGCCGACAAGAAATTAAATGGTGGCAATTTGAGGCCGACATGAAAATGAAAATGGCAATCTGAGGGCGACATGAAAGTAAATTGGCAATCTGAGGCCGACATAAAAAGTAAAGTGGCAATTTGAGGCCAACTGGAAAGATAAAGTGGCAATCTGAGGCCGACATGAAATGTAAATTGGCAATCTGAGGCCGACATGAAATGTAAATTGGCAATCATGGAAAACAACGATTTTCACATTATCTTTTTTTTTTTTTTCAGGTTATATGCACAAGTCATCAATTTTCAGTTTATTTTAGAAAAACTAACCGTAACCAAATCAAGCAAGCCTCAAGTAAGACTATAACCGATCAAACTCGTAATTCACGTGCTGGACCTTCTGGCATAAACTTCCTTTTCTTCTGTAACTTTGCTTACTTCTTTCCCTTTTTCCTTTTTAGGATGATGATTTACTGTTCTGCCAAGCTTGGCTGAAACTTCTGAATTTTCTTAGTGTGATGCTAGCCATGGATGTATTGTTGTAAGAATTATTAGGTTGTATAACTTTAAACTTAAATTTATGCTTACTCGAGACATCATAAATAAACATGCATTTAAAGACGAAGAAAAAAAAATTGGCTGAATAAACATCTTTATTGCATGGTGTATTGGATGATAAAATGTTTGAAAGGTGGGAACAACATAAAAGCGAAAGACAAGATTGTGAAAGACATGAAATTTTGCCCCAGTGTAAGTTCCTTATAGCTCAATCAATCCACTTCTTGCAGCAAGTTGAACACCATAGCCATGATCTTTGATGACGTCTTCAACCCATTTCTTTCCAAAACATTGCCCTAGCTTTAGTCTTGGTCTGTTTGATTTACTAGACAAATTCAACATCCAAAATTGCCCCAGTGTAGATTACTTGATATGATGCTTATCTTTTTGCTCTAACTTTTGCCTAGGCCACTCTTTCGAGTATTCAACCTAGCGAGCTCTCTTTTTCTTTTTTTTTTTATTTTTATTGTACCCTAATTTTTGCTTAGGTCGCTCTGTTGAGTTTTCAACTTGACGGGCCTTTTTAGCATCTTTTCAAGCATAAAACCTTTTGACTGCATCAATATTGATTGGTTTAGGCAATTCTTGTCCATCCATGTTTTGCAAAATCAATGCCCCACCTGAGAACGCTTGCTTGACAATGTAAGGGCCTTCATAACTTGGAGCCCACTTGCCTCGTGCATCCTCTTGATTAGGGAGAATCTTCTTCAAAACCAAATCTCCTGGATAAAAATCTCTAGGACGGACTTTCTTGTTAAAAGCCTTAGCCATTCTACCTTGGTACAATTGGCCATGACAAAAAGCTGCTAACCTTTTCTCTTCTATCATGTTCAGCTGTTCATATCGAGCTTTCACCCATTCAGATTCTCCCAACTCAGCCTCCATTAGAACCCTTAAGGATGGGATTTCCACTTCCATAGGAGATACAGCTTCCATTCCATATACCAATGAGAAAGGCGTCGTTCCTGTGCTTGACCGTATATTGGTTTGATATGCATGCAAAGCATATGGTAGCATTTCATGCCAGTCTTTGTAATTCACCACCATCTTGGCGATGATTTTCTTGATATTCTTATTTGCAGCTTCCACCGCACCATTCATTTGAGGCCTATAAGGAGCTGAATTGTGATGTTTGATTTTGAAAGTCTTCAAGAACTTCTGGACTTCAGCACTATTGAGGTTAGGAGCATTATCCGTGATAATTCTTTCTAGAATTCCACACCTACAGATAATGTCTCTTTTGATGAATCTGATGAACACCTTCTGTGTGATGTTGGCATATGAAGCAGCCTCCACCCACTTTGTGAAATAGTAAATTGCAACTAAAATGAAACGATGTCCATTGGATGCCTTAGGATTAATTGGGCCGATGACATCCATACCCCACATTGAGAAAGGCCAAGGAGATACCATGTTGTGTAATGGAACTGGAGGAGCATTGACTCGATTTGCATATGTTTGACATTTGTGACACTTTCGAACATAACTGATGCAATCGTTTTCCATGGTAGACCAATAATATCCACTTCTTAGTATCTTGCGTGCCATCATATGCCCATTAGCATGGGTTCCACAGATTCCTTCGTGGATTTCAGTCATAATCATTCGAGCTTCATGAGCATCTACACATCTAAGGAGAGTAGTGTCATGATTCCGCTTGTAAAGGACTTCACCATTTAGGAAAAAGGCCATGGCCAATCATCGAATTGTTTTTCTTTGCACTTTATTTGCTCCAGTCGGATATTCTCCTTTTTGAATGTACTGTTTGATGTCATGATACCATGGTCGGTCATCTGGCTCAATCTCCATGTCACACAAAGACACCTGCTCATCTTGCACCTCTACATGAATAGGTTGTACATTTGCGTGGACCTCCAATTTAGTCATCACAGCCAAGGTCGCCAAAGCATCTGCAAATTGATTCTTGTCTCGAGTCAAGTGGGTGAATGATATATCGTCAAAGTGCTCAATTAATCAAGACAAGTACTTCTGATACGGTATCAATTTCGGATCCTTTGTATGCCATTCCCCATTAACTTGGTAGATTATGAGTGCAGAGTCCCCAAAGACTTTTAGTTCCTTGATTCCCAAGTCAATTGCAACTTGCAAACCATTTGCACATGCTTCATACTCTGCAATGTTGTTGGTGCATTCAAAGTCTAGTTTGATGGAGACTGGGTACTGCTTTCCAGCTGGTGATACCACTACTGCTCCTATTCCACATCCATTCATATTGACAGCCCCATCAAAATGCATTTTCCATACATTCTCCTCTTCTATCTCATCTTTTTCCACTGTTAACACCTCACCATGGGGGAATTCCGGCATGATAGGCCGTATATCATCAAGAGGATTTTCAGCTAGATGATCAGCAATTGCACTTCCCTTGATGGACTTCTGAGTCACATATTTGATATCAAATTCAGACAGCATTATTTGCCATTTTGACATTCTCAACGACACATGAGGACTATCAAATATGTATTTCAATGGATCCATTCGAGAAATTAACCAGGTAGTGTAGTATAACATGTACTGCCTCAACCTCTTGGATGCCCACACTTATGCACAACAAGTCTTTTCAATCGCCAGATAACGGGATTCACAGTCATTAAACTTCTTGCTCAGATAATAAATTGCCTGCTCTTTCTTTCCGGACTCATCATATTGTCCTAACATTGCCCCAAGAGATGTGGGCAACACTGTGAGGTACAATATTAAAGGACGGCTTGGTACAGGTGGGGCCAGAATTGGAGGCGTCATTAAATAAGCTTTTATTTTATCAAAAGCTTCTTGGCATTCTTCATTCCACTCCCCAGGTTGATGTTTTCGCAGCAGCTTGAATATAGGCTCACAAGTACTAGTCAAATTGGCAATAAATCTAGCAATGTAATTGAGCCTTCCAAGAAAACTTCTCACTTCTCGCCTCGGGAAGACATTTCTTGTATCGCCTTCACCTTGTCAGGGTCCACTTTTATCCCTTTTCTGCTAACAATAAATCCCAGTAACTTCCCTGTAGAAGCTCCAAAAATGCATTTATTAGGGTTCAATCGTAACTTATATTTTCTGAGCCTCTCGAACAGCTTTCGCAGAACTGTCACATGACTTTCTCTCTCCTTAGATTTGGCGACCATATCATCTACGTACACTTCAATCTCTTTATGCATCATGTCATGGAATAATACGACCATAGCACGTTGGTAGGTGGCACCGGCATTCTTCAATTCGAATGGCATGATAGTATAACAAAATGTTCCCCATGGAGTTATGAAAGTAGTTTTTCCTTTATCATGATTATCCATGGGAATCTGATTATACCCAGAATATCCATCCATAAACAAAAATCGGTGATTTCCAGCTGTATTATCAATAAGGACATCAATGTGTGGGAGAGGAAAATCATCTTTTGGACTAGCCTTATTTAAATCCCGATAATCAACACACATTCTGACTTTTCCATCCTTCTTAGGCACAGGCACAATATTGGCCACCCAATCAGTGTGTCTTGATACCTCCAAAAATCCAGCCTCCAGCTGTTTAGTCACTTCTTCTTTTATTTTCAATGACATGTCAGGTCGCATTCTCCTCAACTTTTGCTTTTTTGGCTCAGCTCCTGGATACAAAGGGATCTTGTGTGAAGCAATCTCTAGGTCTAATCCTGGCATATCACGATAGGACCATGCAAACATATCCAGGAATTCTTTAAACAATGCAATCATTTCTGAGCGTTCGGGATTTTCCACTATTTTCAGCTCCTTCTTTTCTTCTTCAGTGCCCATGTTAATCACCTCGATCATCTCATTGTCTAAGCCAAATCCTTTTTCTGAGTATTCCAGTAGGTTTGAAAACTACTCAACAACTTCTTCGTCATCCTCAGACTCATGGTTATCGCAGTAAATTGCAGCAAGAGAATCAATTGATAAGCTCCCAAATTCCTTTTATGTGGCAAAATTTCTATGACATTCAAATTCCTGGAAAGTAATTGCGGTGGATTGGAATACTAAACCAAATGGTGGATTATAAAACAGTATGGGACACGCAAATTAACGAGCTAGAAGTGGTAAGGGAAAAACATAACGGAAAAAGAGAAAACAAAAGGAATAGAAATAGAAATAAGGCAAATAGAAAACATATAGAAAGATTATTGAAAATCATGCAAATTCATTCAAATGATGTCTCTGAATAGCATAAACAAAAGCATAAATAACTCTTGAATAATACAACCCAACTAATTACTTTTCAGCAATAACATCAAGCATTGGTTCAGCTGTCCAGTTCCTTAGCATTTCATCATTGCTGGCAGCATGAATCTTGTTGTTTTCCTCAATTTTCTCAGCATCCAAGGTGTTGATGGTGGAGAAATAACAAAGGGAGCGAACTTCACCGGCCATAATCACTTCAGCTGGACCAGGGAATGTCTCTTTCAAGTGAGGAATCAGCTTCATTTTCCCTTTTTGTCTATTCTGTTCCAAACCCAAGGCACTCATCTTGTCATCTAGAGAGGTCTCATATCCTAGACCAAATCGGTTAGACTTCTCTGGCACCGATACTGGAGTTTGGGTACCTTGCAACTGTGGTCCCAGTCCTTTTCCTTCCAGATATCCACTCTTGGCCATGATGTGAGCCACTGCTTGATTTTGTATTGGGGCTTTATCCTGCTCTTGTCTCAGCCCTACTGCCTCCAGGTTATGCCATAAACTGCTCTCCACTAGCTTTACATTTTCAACATATGGCAATGCCACTGGTTTGGATACTATAATCTCTTTCTCTCCATGGATTGTGATGACCGAACCATTCTCAACATATTTAACCTTTTGATGCAAGGTTGAAGGGACAGCACCGACATTGTTAATCCATGGTCTTCTTAGCAGCATATTATAGTCAGACTCAATTTCCATTACCTGGAATAACACTTCAAATTTGCTTGAGCCGATCTCCAGTAACAACACCATTTCCCCCAGGATGCTTTTCTTCGCTCCATCAAAAGCTTTCACTATCATTATTTGTGGCAGTATATCATCCTTGCTCATCGACAAATAGCTTAAAGTGGACACAGGTAAGACATTCAATCCCGACCCTCCATCAATGAGAACTCTGGGCACTATGTATCCTTTACATTTGAGGGTTATGTATAGTGCTTGTGGGTTGACTTGTGAAACAACTTCTTCATCTGAAAACGTAATCATGTTAACACGTTTTACTGGATCCACCATATTCAGCACGTTTTCCGATGAGACGTCAGGCTTGACATAAGCTTCCTTCAAAACTTTTATTATTGCCTTTCGATGAGGTTCAGACGACATGAATAATGATAAAAGAGATATTCTGGCGGGAGTCTTCTTTAATTGCTCTAGAATATCATACTCGCTTTGCTTCATTATCTTTAGGAACTCTTCTTCTTCATCTTCCTTTTCCTTCCTTTCTGAATCTTAACTTTTTCCAGCATACCCTTCATTGATAAACTTCCTTTTTTCCAGCTTTCCGGACCCATAAACTCTTCCGCTTCTTGTTATTCCTTTCACCTCCATGACACCAGTCACTTCTTCATTTTCTCGAGTCTTCGAGGTTTCCCCTATGTCTCCACTTGTCTTGACCTGAGTCTCATAATTCCAAGGCACAGCATGTGTACTCTTGTACTCAAATGGTGTAGGTTTCTTGACAGTAATGACTATTTTTTCTGGCTTGGGAGCTACATTAAGTGGTGGTACTCGAAGTATGAAGGGTTCAATTACATTCACCTCATCAGGTATATTCAGCCCCTTTTTTATTTGTATTACTCCTAAATTGAGTAATCTCTGCACCCGAGCCTTGAAATCCCAGCAATTTTCTATGTCATGGCCAAGGGCCCCATGGTGATACAGGCAGTTTGAATTCATGTCATATTTCTCATTCTCCTTTATTGTCAGAGCAGATGCTGTGATGCCGTAACCAGACTCATTTAGGCCGACAAAAATTTTCTCCATGGGTGTTCTGAGATTCAAAACCTTCTTTATCAGGAGTTCTTCTTTCTCTACAGCATTTACCCGGCCTCCTCCTTCATGATTTGGCATTGGGTTATGGACAATATCTGGTTTTGACTCCTCTTGAAAGTCTAATCTATCACAAGCAATCAGTCTTCTTACTGCCGTCTTGAAGCCTTCACAATCTTCGATTGAATGCCCTGCTATGTCCATGTGGTATTTGCAAGTAACGTTCGGGTTGTACCAAGTTGGGTATGGTGGTTCTAATGGGCGCACAGGATAAGCCGAGATCAGGTGGGCATCAACTAATCGTTGAAAGAGATCAGCGTTTGAAATGGATAGTTTAGGAAAAGGTGGCAAATTCTGGAATCGGGAACGGCTTTGGTTTTGGGCATTTGGTCGTGGTGGTATGGTGTTTGAATAGTTTTGAGGATGCATGGTTGGGTTATAGGCATATGTTGGTCGAACTGGTTGGTATGGTCATATGTGGATGTTATTGACTTGTGGTTGGGGGTATGGGATGGTATTTGTGGTTTGTGCGGTTTGGTAAAATGGGTAAGGAGTGGTTGAGGCTTGGTATGGTGGTGTTTGGGATCTTGGGTACACTGGTGCATATTTTGAATTAAAGGGTTGCTGACTCTGCACATAATTCACATCAGTCTCCTTCTTCCTAGGTGGAAAACCTTTTCTTATATCTTCATTGCTCATGGGAAGTTTACCAGTTTTAGCTAGATTCTCAATTCTTTCTCCAGCAGTGATCAACTCAGAGAAATCTTTATATGCTGCTCCTGCCATTGCTCCGATATAAGGAGATCCCAATGTTCCCAAAAAGTACGAACACATTTCGGATGGGATAAATGGTGGTTGCACTTGAGCAGCCAAAGCTCTCCATCTTTGAGCATATTGCTTAAAAGATTCATCCCTCTTTTTTTGCATCGTGCTCAACTGTTCTCTAGTTGGTGATATTTCCATGTTAAACTTGTATTGATTCATGAATTGGTCCACCAGTTCTCTCCAGCTAGAAATCTTTGAATGGTCTAATTGAATATACCATTCTAGAGCAGGTCCGGTTAAACTTTCATGGAAAAAGCTAACGAGAAACTTTTCATCTTTAGACCAGATTGATATCTTGGTGCAATAACTCTTCAAATGGAACAGAGGGTTACCCGTTCCATCATACTTTGAGAAGTCAGGAATCTTGAAGTCCGTCGGAACCACTGCGTCGATGGGAGGGCAAAGCTGCTCAATCTCCATATAGCCATAAGTGGTAGGCCCTTGGATGGCTTTAATTTGATCCTGAATCTTCTTCATCCATTCTTCTTTGAACTTGTCCTTTTCTGCCTCTGCACGGCTATTCTCCAAGGAAAATGGTTGTTTTTGGATGACAACACGAGGTTGCTCCCAAATAGGGGTAGCATGCCCGTGCCCATCAATATGACCATTCTCTAAGGGACGATAGCCTTCTCCAATAGGGATCACTAATGGCATTGTAGGTGGTGGTTGCCCATGAGTGTTATTCGGAATCCCATCCCCGTCATTCATCCCTTGAGTGACATTTATAGTCGCGTTTGATGCCCCCAGTATAGTTATTATTGCAGCATTTGGTTGTACATCGACCGACGTATTCACCATGTCTCGATTTTGATTAGCTCCTAATAAGTCAATTGACTCCTTCATAGCTCTTATCATTTCCTCCAATTTTATTTGATTAATTGACATTTCATTCAGCCTTCCCCTTACTGCATCAACTTCTAGGCTTAAATTTCTTCCCGATTCGGAAGCATTTACAGCTGGGTCACCATTACCCCCCGCCATCTTGGTCCGAGCTCTGGTGTTATGAACATGAGTTAGATCGGCATCTTCTTTCCTTGGGCGCCCAATGGTTGCGATGTTTTACCTGCATTAAAAAAAAAAGTTTAAGTAAAAAGATAAAAATATTGCAATTTGTTAGAGATTGTCAATCGTGCTGAGTCTTGATGTGAGTATCTTCAGTTACAACTTTTCCCCAGAGCGTCTCGTTCAAAGGTACTAAGTTATCTTTAATGGATATTGCCATAAGACCAAAACAATGAAACAACCATCCATTCATCATAGGAGTATATTACAATCATCATTTTTTTTTTTTTACATCTATTCCCAAAATGACAAAAAGGTACATCATAAAGCCAGATATCGATCCCCAAAAACATCATCACCAAAAGATAATGCCTCTTTAACTTTTTCCGGCAATTATTTGTTTCATCCTTCCAACCAAATCTTTGCAGTACTTGACAAAGTTGCGAAGTCCAGTTGGGGTCTTGAAAGGGATAATTTCTTGCTCAGCTATTTCCAGGTATCTTGGAACATCTTCTATTGCTGTGTTAGCTAATCCCGCCAAATTTGAAAAATGAATCTTCAACTCATGAATGACATGACTTTGGCGTTGCACCTCAAATTCCAAATCTATAACTCTTTTCTTTTCTTCTCCTAAGGCAGCCTGAAATTTCATGGTCTTATCTTTCATGTATTGTTTTAGTTCCCTAATCTTCCTCTGGTATTCCTTTCTTATCTCTCTCATTTCTTGCTTCATTTGTTCCCCTCCTGCTAGTGCGGCTTCCTCAGCGATTTTGGCATTTTGAAGTAGCTTCTTTAATTGTTGGTTTTCAGCTAATGATCGATCACGCTCTTGCCTTTGAAGCCCTAGCTCTTTATTAGCAGCTTGGAGGCATTCCTTGGTCTTCATCATGTGGTCGTGCCCAATCTTCAACTTCTTACTTGTTCCTTCCAAAATTTGATCTCTTTCGGTACTTTCTCGTTTCAGAACTGCATAATTGTGGTGAACACCTTTCAATTCTTCCTCAATTTGCGTTTTTTCTTGCCTAATCTTATCTAGCCTTTCCTTTATTTCTCTGATCTCCTTATTTTCATCAAAATATGAGGATGATTCTTTGTTAAGAGGAGCGATTGTCAAAGTTCTGAATGACAGCTTAACCTCTTGAGCCCTATTTTTCACCCATTGACTGTAGCTTTCTTTCACTGCACAGCTTCTAACTCCCAATTCTTTTCCTTTTCTGACAACATTATTCCAAGCAAATCGAACTTTCTGTAGTAACCCTAGATCATCAGAGTCCAAGTAATATAAGACAAATGGAGTGATTGCAGCTTCCAAAGGTGGTCCCATCATGGGATAACCAAGTTGACGCAACACCAATACCGGGTTGTAATTTATGCATCCTCGGGTGCCCATGAGGGGTACATTTGGGAAGCTTCCGCACTGATAAATCAAAATCTGCCCATCTTCCCACCAAGGGTACCATCGGATCACCTTTTCATTTAATTTGGCCAGGTCTTGAGCCCATTCTTATCATTTTTTCTTCTTAATATGATGCATTTTTAGATCTTCAATCGGACAGGGTGCCTTGTAATTTCTTTGGAATATGTGTGCAGTGGCCCATACATACAACATTGGTAGACAGCATAAAATTCTTTTGTCATTCCTCTCATAGCAAAAATTTAAGGTACAATAAACATCTGCCAATAGGGCTGGAACAGGATTACGACCATGAAATTTTCGAGCCAGAAATACATCAATAGCTGCATAGTCTACAAAGCCTTCAATATTTAGAAACAAGACAGTGCCATAAACAGTGAGTGCTAGTATATCTGAAAAAGTATCCCAATCTTCAGCTTCAGCCAAGCGGTGCATATGTCCTTCTAAGTAATCCTTTGAGAATCCATTGGTCCCATTTCTACACTTTTGAGCTTCCTGCAAATCCCTTACATTGACCTTTAAGACAGCTGCTACGGTATGTAAAGAAGGATAATGACCTTGGTAATGATAAGGTTTTTCCTCTTCTAGTGGTAACCCCAAGATTCGCTCAAATTTTTCAAGAGTTGGTGCCAACTGGAAGTCTTGAAAGGTAAAGCAACGGAGTGGAGGATCATAGCATCTTGTACAATGTCAGTGATTGCCTCTACCTGTTCCTCCACCTCTAACAGATTCAAAATTTTTCCATACTTCCTTGCAAGAGAAAGGCGTAGTGGCATGCTCAACAACTGACCTAGGGACCTCAAACCTTCTGTGTTGGGTTTCTTGGCAATAATATGTAAAGTCTTCTTTAATTTTTCCCCTTCATGATTGTTTGATCTCATGTTTGTTTCCATTTTCCAAAGATACTCACAACAAGACTTTGATATGATTCTCTAACAAACCTGCTAAAGCAAAGAAAGGAAAGAATGATTTTTTGTTTTTATGAAAAGAAAACAATAAATGATTTGGTTATATAGAAGAATTTATGTGCAAAGGAAATGGGTTCAAGGAAGAGTATGCTCTCTTTGTGTCCTATTTGAGGTGAGCTCTGGAGGTCAATCCTATGGCCCTATGGTTTTTCTATTTTGTGAACACTTGCAACAGGCGGATCTATATACTTAGGATTCTACGGCCTCTAGAGTTAAGGCTCATTTCGGAATATCATCCACAACAGCAGGTGAACCGCTAGGTGTAGAATATTCACAAAAGAGTCACACTCTAGACGAGATTTTCATGATAACCAAACAGGATGAACATCCAAAATGGCTACCACTACACAATCTCTTACCTATCTCAAGTTGCACTCAGACCCGGGTATAGGGCCCCACTCGTGTGTGATTAATGTGTAAGTGTTGTGTGTGAAGAGAGCATACAAACCTGGAATCCTAAAACTACCCATGACAACACCTGCAAAATAGAGAATATAGAACAAAAATCTTCTATCCTAGGGTGATTACAAGGAATTAAATATAAATATATACAAACAGAGCAAAATCTTCTATCCTATAGTAGTCACAAATGATTAAATATGAAAATATATAGAAACATAATGGTAACAAAATTCAAACAAATGAAACTTAATAATAGATAAATAAAAACAAAACAAAAAAAGGTTATAATAATTAGCACAATTAATTATTATAGGCTTGACTCTCACGGTCCCCAGTGGAGTCGCCATCTGTCGCAACCTGGATCGCGACGGGACGACAAAAAATGAGATTTGTTTAAGATTGGAGTCGCCACCAAATTTTATTTGATTGGGAAAAAAATGGAAAACCCATTTAATTTAAAGAAAATGATCTTTGAAACCAAATTTGAATTCGGGAGTCGATTATGCACAGGGAAGGGCAAAAGTTCATTTCACAGCACCCCTGATACATCCATATTACTACGGTTACCTTAATTGAATTGTGCAAATTATTAATAACCTTTCAAAATATTTATTTACACTTTTATTTTAGAAAATTATAAAAAAAAAAATTTTGAAGTACCAAACTGTCACAGCTCAGGTATCCGTAATATTGAGTTAATAAGCTGTCACAGCTAAATTAGCATCTTTATTTGAAATACAATATATACATTTCAATGATTACCTTAAATTAAGATAATAAAGAAAAATGAGGATAATAATAATAATAGTAATAATAATAATAATAACAAATAAATAAATAAATAAATAATTAAATATTTACAATAATAATAATAATGAAGAACAAGAATATTTTCATGCAAAACAAAATAAAATAATATCATAAAATTTAATTTTAGCTTGAAAATTTGAAACATCAAGCTGTCACAACTTAGATGTCCAAATTATTCAGTTAACAAGCCGTCTCGGCTAAATTAACATTTTTATTCAAAATAAAATATTTAACAAGTAAATGACTAACTTAAAGTTTAAAGAATAAAAATGCATTTAAAAAAAAATCTTAAGTAATGCAAATTATGAAAATTTAATTTTGGCTTAAAAATTTTAAACATCAAGCTATCACAGCTCAGATGTTTAACTATGTTAACAAGCCGTCACGGCTAAACTAACATTCTTATTTAAAACAATTTGATTATTAGCTGAAGTTAAAAATAATACTAATAATAATATAGGATGATAAATATTTACAAACAGCAATAGTAATAAATATTTACAAGCTAAAACAAAATAAAGTGATATAATAAAATTTAATGTTGAACTTGATAGGGATCACCTGCTCCTACGTATCCTCTGGTGCAATGGGGAATTCAAAGTCACGTAGTTCTGTAGAAAATGATTGTGTGTTTGATTGATTTTAAGTAAGAAACAAGATAAAAAATGTAGTTGGTTGATTTTAATTTTGAAAATGATTTTTTTTTTTTTTATGAAAGAAATTGAAATTCACTCCTGCACGGAGTTCAGGATAGTGTAGACTATACCATAATCCCTTATATTCTTGTGAAACTTGAGGATGATAACTTATATATCAACATCACAATTTATTGTATAAATTTTAAAACAATTTTCACCTAAAAATCTAAAATGATCAAACTCTTTTTTTTTTTGTTCTTTGCCCTTGAAAAATAAAAATAAAAATAAAACAGGTCACACTAAAGCTCTAGTCCTAGATAGCACACTTCCAAAAATAAAGTCTAAACCCACCAAAACTAACTAATCCCAAACAATGATCCAATTCTTTTTATATTCCCAAAAACTGAACTCAAACCTCACCAAACCAAATGGATCCAAATAATAATAAAGAAAAAAAAATTTGACATACCCCCCAACTAAATTGATACGCTTCGTATATGTTTTCAAAGATGCCAAAATCCAAATTAAACAATTTAGAAATACTAGCCCAAAGAATGTTAAACCAAAAATAAAAAAAAACTCTACAGCCCACAATCTCTACAAAAAAAAGGAAGAAAGCAAAACCAAGGACCAAGAATTGACCAAAACTAAAAATTCAAAATCCCTAAAATTGCTGTAACGTGAAAGTAAAGAGTGATAGAGACCAAGTGATACACAGGGCAGCGAAAGGGAATGGTCACCGTGGCAGGCAAGAGAAGCGATGCTTTCATGACGGTTTGGGTGATGATGCTGAGAGAGACGCGATGGGGCTGTGTGGCTGTAGATTTCGTGGCTGGTGGCTTCGTGTGGGGGCGGAGGTGCTGTCGGAGTTCACCATGAAGAGGAAAGGGGGAGTACGACAACAGGAGCAGCTTCGCGAAGTGTGGGAGGCATGTCGCACATGGCAGTAAGTGTGTCAAGGCGTCCTGCAAGGAAGAAGGAAAAGGGGGAACCGCGCACGACGGGGAAGGAGGCGTTGGCTGGGAGCAGAGGGGGAACCGGCGCCTGCAGTGATGCTGGACTAGACGCAGCGGAATTGGTAGTTCTGGCGCGGAGAGGCTCGCATCAGGGTTGTGTTTTCGGCAGCACTGAAGACACGATCTCAGGGAGTGCTAACGCCGCGTGGTGGTGCGGTGCTGTTGGAGTGGCGCGGCATTTTGCAGCAGAAAGCTAACGCGGTGGGGAAAACTTACGTCGACAGTGGTCTCACGGTGAGACAGCACAGAGGTTCTGGCTTCACGCGTCTGGGATTCCGGTGAGGTGGATTGTGGTGGTCATGGGGTGGTTTCTCCATTATTCTCCTTCTCTTTTCTTTTTATTGTATTTTTTATGATGATGATGATGATCTGAGATTCTGATTGGCCTCTTTTTTTTTTGTTTGGATGGATTATGTTTTTTTTTTATTGAAATGGTGATGTGATTTTGTTATGGAACCTGGTTGTATGGGGAAGGTTGAGTGTAAGTTAGAATGCCAGAGACTGAGTAGATTGTGATGGTGTTCTCTATATCGCTTTTTCTCCATTGACCAAATCATTACTTGCTCTGCTTTAACAGGTTGGCACACCGAAGGAAAATTTATCATTTTGCAAGGAATTGGTAAGAACACAATCATGGTGTTGCCACTCCCATTCCTTGACTCCCTTTTTCCTTTTTCATTTTGCTTTGTTCCTTGCGTCATAGCAGTCACGAGAAAGCTAAAAACTCAGACGGAAGGAATTTTTTATTTTTATTTTTTTATTGTACATTTTATTTTGGCAATTAGGAATGGGTTGAAAG